>BPTQ01000009.1:31979443-32003944 GCA_019973895.1 Chrysanthemum seticuspe
ATCCCTACACTTGAGTTTTTATTACTCTAACACTAATTTGACCCGATTTGAAAAGATCAAAACACTTGGGGTACATTATTATTTAGCAAACAAAGGGAATTTGAATTTAACGTTCCCTTCCCGTCATTTCATAAACTTTAACTTTTCCCATGAATCCCAATCGTCCCAAAACTGTATACAAAGGATATGACTTGACTTAGCAACTTATGCAAGCAACTAGATAATTGAACTAAGGGTTTAGGGTGATAACCAACATTTGCACTAAAAGTGAGTGCATAAGGGTAGGCTAAGGCGATTTGGGTGTATATTTGGGGGTGGGGTGTAAACAATGCTCTTCATTGATATTCCGGAAAAACCGAAACATCACGAGAACCGCGAAAAGGATAGGCTCTGAGGGGTTAACTAGGGGTATCGTGTACTAAAGATGAGTACAACGCAAAAGGTGTGGGGGAATTACTCAACCGATATGGAAGAAGTAATTATATTACAGGTATCAAACAAGGGTTATCCTAATGCCTCTTATCATTTAGTTATTCCTAACTACACAAGTGTAGCCTCACTTGCGATCTCGGAATGCATCACAAAACAAGTTCTAGAATCTAATATACTACCGGTTCACACTCTAAGCATTGAAGATGAATGCTTTTAATTCCTACTAATCTAAGGGCGATCCTCACATTTTGGTGGAATTTGGGTGGTAAAGGGTTTTTGTGCTAGTCATGCAACTTCCTATCCATGAGACGCTTTTGTTAAAACTAATGGCCCACTCCTATATGTCATAAAAAAAAATTAAATTTGGTGCCAAAATTACCCTAACCGACATTTTCTCATAGTTTATTACACAATCACAATTGGACAAAGCAAATAATCAAGGATAAGCATAGTTTCAAAGTTCCCGTTTTATTTTCCCCCCCTACACTTAAACTGAACATTGTCCCCAATGTTCCCCGAAAGTATCAAAGTTATGATAAAAGAAGGTAATTAAAAACGAAAGAAACTAGTACTCCCCTGATTAGCTCGGTAGGATCCGTGTAAAGTGGTGGTTAAATCCTTTTCAAGAAGAATTATTGCGTGAAAAGCTCCTTCCAATCTTATGTAATTTCTTCTTGACAAACAAAACCTGCACACTTGAAGAAAACAAACGAAACCTTCGCGTAAAATCGGCGGTAATAATATATATAAGACTCGATTTAAACTAGGATATAATGCTTGTGGAATGGATGTTTACAGAATTTCTAAGAAAATTAAGACCTGGAAAATTCCAAAAATTTATAAGTAGCTCAGAAAACGAGAAAAAAGTAATCTGATGTTTTTACTCCTTCCTGACGCCGTCAGGTTGCAATCCTGACGCCATCAGGTTATCCTGACAAAAACTGGTCTGCGATTTTCTGGAAAAAAATCTGGAAAATTTACATCTTTAGAATCTGGAAAAATTTCTGCAAAACATCCATTATGACTCGATACAAGCATTTGACTCGAACAAACAAACATAAATATCTTTTATTTAATTGTTATTCTCATGTTTACGTTTCTTTTGAAAACGTGTGTAATCCTCTCTACACTTATCCTTTATGTAAAATACCTTTATATGCAATTAAGACGAGGTTAAAAACAAAATAAAGCATTTTTACAAATTTAAACATGAGGATAAACAATTAATAAAAGATATATGACACTAACAAGCAAACAATTAAGCATGGGTTGCCTCCCACGAAGCGCTTTTCTTTATTTAAGAGTCTTGTAGCTAGACTCATAGTCGTGCTCCTACGTTTCCTCACGCATCCTCAATGAGAATTCTATCATGTTGACAAAATCTTCATCGACTCTATACCTAGGCCCTAGAGTCAAGCAATCCTTATAATAATGCCTCCTTCTTTCCCACATGAATTTATAACCTTTTTCAACATCTTCCTTGCTTTTGTCCTCAAAAGCTTTGATGTTGTCTCGATCATAAATGGACAAGTGGCCATACTCAGTTGTTTTCCAAGGCATCCTATAGGTGATCTCATCGGTTCCTTCCTTGAACCTAACCGTTCCATCATGCTTGTTATGGCTCATTCTAGATGTTTCAACAAACGGTTTCCCTAGCACTACTTGGGATAAGCTATAGTCAATGACGCATCCTACATCTTCTAGGACCATAAAATCAACTAGGTAGGTGAAATTTCCTATAAAGACATGCACGTCCTTGACTCTTCCCACAAAGTTGCAAACTCCTCCCGGATACTTAGGGTCTCTCCTAATATTGAGTCGCTCATTCATAATGTCATTGTAGACAGCAGATGACATTACATTGACGGGGGATTCCGTATCTATGTAAGCATGGTCGACACTCCTATATCCGATCATACAAGGGATTTTTAGGTTCCAGGGATTTCCCCTCCTAATCTTTGGGCATATCCTAATGATAGGTGATCGTGGATTATCGATTATGTATTGATGGTACGCAATCTCTTCCTTAGTGGGGTAAAGATTGAAGTAAGCACTATTTTCCACATCCACTTTGTTGTTTATCATGCCATTTTCCGAATTACTGCTAATCATAGAGCCAACTATAGCAGCGCTGACTACTTTCTCAACAGCTTCCCTAATTGTACTATCGAATATTTTCTGCAAATCCTGAAGGTCGGTGTTTCTACTCACATAGCGGCTTCGACGGTTGTGTTGGTTATTGGGTTGGGTTTTGAGTGACATTGAATTTTTTTGTGTTGGGTTATCAAGTGGTGGTTGGTTATCACCTTCCATGATGAAAAGTGATGGGATTACGAACAAAGGTCACGAAGAAGGGGGATAGACTAAGAGAAAGCTAAAAATGAGAAAAAATTTACTTGATAGGAATCAAGCAAAGAACCTAAACGAGGTGGACTACTAACTAGCTATTCTATTCCCCGGCAACGGCGCCAAAAACTTGATAACGCTACACGCGTCGTTCGGGGTCAAGGAAACTTCCTTTTCTTCGAGCAAGTTTTATAACACCCTAGGCAGTGAACCTAATCGTTGTAGTGTAGTAATTAGGGTAAGCCACGGGTATTGATATCGTTCTCTAGGGGAATAGGAATGCTAGTAAGGAGTTACTACGCTAAGGTTAAGGTTGAGGAAGATTATTTTTGTATTTTTATATTTTATGAAATGGAAAGGTACGAATCTCGGGTATTGGATTTGGGGGGGGGGGTTGGTATTTCTACCGATTACTCTACTATTATCTAATTATCTAAACTAAGGTTGTGGGAGTCTATGTCTAATTAATGTGTGCTCGTATGATAGTTTAAAAATGTGTTTACTTAGGTTGTACTACTCCTTAATTATCTCCTATTGATGGTTGAGTTGTCACGTCCTTATTCTTAGTTGCGTTGTGTGTCTAAAGTTGCAGGGTATGCGTTTCTCCCTAAATCTTTGAACTTACCAAAGGGTCTCGTCTACAAACCCACTAGGGATGATAAACTCTTACTCTAAGGCACTCTTTGGATGGTTTAGCCTACAACTACTCAGGTAATTATATTCTAAGGTTCACAAAGATGAATCAAGCATTAAGTACACAACGAATGACCTATCGCATTACTAGATCATTAATCAACTAAGATAAGAAACAACCAATCAATATTCAATAATTAAGTTTCATACTTCCTAAGCAAACACACAAATAAATTAGCCGGACATGGAGAACATGCAAGCATACACACAAATAATCAAAGACATAATTGAATTAATGAAGTAAAGACTTATCTTGATGTAAGATAGGGTTTAAAACCCTAAAATACTGTACAAGACACCTTAGGTTCGGTTTTAGGTTTTCACTCCAAAAGACTCTCTTCAAAACTGAAAAATTCGGATTCTATATATAAGATTACATATGCGACGGCGTCACCTTATGTTTCGTGACGCCGTCGTGTCGCCGTCATTAGGGTTTTGTCTTGGCCACGTTAACCTTGCGACGGCGTCACTTATGTCCGTGACGCCGTCCTCTTCAGCTTCTGACGTCGTCTGGATTGCATCTAGGCCGTCTGAGTAGCGACGGCCTACTCTTTTACAACTGGACGTCGTCACTTGAAAATACGAGTTTTGGGTTCTGAACCGTCACAAAAATCCTCGGACGGCGTCGCAATTAGCACCTGACGCCGTCGCCTTCTAATTTCAGCAGCTGTGAGTGTCTCGATTTTGACTTTGGCCATTTTCTTCATATATTCGCGCCTTTTCGTCCAAATAAGTGTCATTCTAGCATTTTGCCTTCAAGAGACCTAAAAAGTGAAAAGGAACGATATTAAGCAATAACGGATACAAAAGTGATCAAATAAGGACTTAAACGACCCCTCAAAATGGTACCTTTTAAAACCTTATCACTTTACCACAAGCCATAAACTTGCGGGCTAGCCAACTTTTCACTAATTAAAGATATGGTGAGCTGAACACCATACAATTTTGGGAAAATTGCAAGCCATAAACGGATTTGGTATATCTTTACCAAGAGCCGTTTGCTCCTGGATTAGCCAATCCTTATGTGGGTTAGACATGGCGGACTGATTACCATTTGCTGAGTAAGTGAAAAACACTTACTCCAAAAAAAAAAAAAAATTTTGGCCAAAAACGGGGGAATTGGGTGGAATAATTACATGATAAAATTCGTGAGAATATCCCCCACACTAGAAATGAATATTGCCCTCAATATTCAAAGTACCGACGGTTATGCCGAAACAGAGAACGTAAAAGGGAAATATTACGGCCATTTTGATGTTAGAAAACTTATATACAACAGCGGGGGGCAACTCCCCCTGTTAGGGATTGGAAATTCCATGTTAAAGAGTCGGTCACCCCGATAATGGTCTAGCATATGTTAGCTCGTAGATTTGTCATTGGTTACGTTATTTATTGTTTTATTAGTTAGTTATTAGTCTAGTTTAGCATAGTGCAACACCGTGGAGGAAGGACGGGTCTTTACCCACTGTATCCCTGATCCACAGGCCGTTTGGAGGTCGTGTATTTGTAAGTATAAATACCCCTTCCATCCATGGAAGGGGTGGTGCTTCTCATTCAATCTAATATTCCATACTTTGTGTAAACCTCTAGCAAGAACACCCTCTCTCTCTACTAACTCTCTAACTATGGCAAACATGTATTTTGATCATCCAAGACCACCCGAATCATCAAACACAATAAAATAACGATCCTACAATTGGTACCAGAGCCAAGGTTTTTGTTTTTTTGATGATTCTTTGTGGTTCGATTCTTGTTTTATCTGAACTTATATGACTACTGTTCGGATATTTATTTCTCCACTTTTTGTATTATAAGTTTTTTTTTATAAAACAAGTTTTATGAGTCTTGGTGTTAACAGTCATATGATATATTTGGGTCATCATCTTTCTACATCTTGTATATCAGTGAAATACTTTCACTTGTTATCAACTTAAGGTCATTCATGCTTTGTCAAACTTGTGGTCAAAACTGGTTAAAGCACATATGGTCAATTTTTTTAGGTCCAAAAAGTGGTAAAATGGGTAAAATGTATATCTTTTTTGGTACATGTTTCTGGGTTTGTATCTGGTCATATTCGTGGGTAAAAAGAAACCGTTTTTCTTGTCACTTTTTCTGGGTTCATATTAGCGAGTTGGGTTTCATTTCTGTCCAGGTTAAATGTTTTCACTATGTAGCGAGTTGTAAATTTGCTAGCGACTTGTTTTGAAAGTGCTTAGCGAGTTGTATAACAAAAGTGACCTAGCGACTTGTTTTTGAACAAGTTAGCGACTTATGTGCTTTAAAACTGCTAGCGACTTGAATCTTTAAAACGGTAGCGACTTGTTATTGAACAAGACTTAGCGAGTTGTCTTAGCGAATTGGCTAGCGACTTGGCTTAGCGAATTGGCTTAGCGAATAAGCTAGCGACTTGGTTTGGCTAATTGACTCATGACCACAAACATTGCTAGCGACTTGACAAAAAGAAATGAAGAAGAAAATGACTTGTAAAGACCAAGACTCGACCATAACACCATATTCCAAAAACAACCTCACGACCTCTGGTTAAAATACCATCATCAGTCCATGCCTTATTTTGTTAAAAAACGAGATGATTTGTTGCAGTTTCATCATATACGACTCATCACTCCAACAACCAACAACTACAAATCCAAACCTATCCTAACTCACCTTCAATCCCATCTCCATTTAACCTCAAAACTCAAATCAAAAACAGAATATCAAATAAATCTCAGATTATTTCATGATTGTTACAAGATAAATCAGACCGTGAAGGTCTTTATCACGAAAAATTCATCACCGATTCATTATCTGAAGCCTTACTTCATTTAATCTTCGAACTATAAAGATAAGTATAATAACATAACTGTTATCATCTTATCTTTGGTTCGATTTATGCTACACTTAACAAGATTATGTAAACCTACCTTTGGTGTGATCTTGAAGCCTTTGTCAATACCCTCAAGCCATCCCTGTGGCATTAACGACATCAAGCCATCCCTGTGGTGATGTGTGATTTGATGAGAAGCAGGAAAGTGAGGCGGAGGTCGTACTGATATGAGATTAGGTATTTGATTCGTGAGTATAATTTCAAGTTTGAGAATATGATTGAGATTAGATGGGTGGTGAGTTGGATAAAGCATTCGTGTATATTGAATTTGATTTGATCATGAGTATCATAAGAGTGATGGAGGCGTTTTTTTAGGTGGATTTTTTAGGGTTACTGAATATTAGGTGAAGTAAGTGTGAATGTGCTATTATATACTTCTAAATATTAGGGTTAGTGGTATATTGGATCAGGTGAGCGTTTCTTCTTCATGGGCCGTGAGTTACATCGTGGGCCTACATGGGTTAATGATTAGTGAATCATGTGATACTAACATATGTTAGGCTTGTTGGAACGTTTGATATGGGCATTGGAAGTGATATATGTATTTTGTTAGACTTGCACGTTTTTTTTTGTTGGGCTGCTAAACTGAACATTTTAAACTCCTGAATAATATTTCACATTCTCAGGTTGGTCATTGAATTAGAGTATATCGGGATATATGTGGTCAAATTATATTTATGGATTACTTTGTTCGAACCAAATGTGGTATTATGATGTTAAGCTTATAGATTATCATCATGGGATGCAAGATTTAGATTTGGATCGGTTAGCTTGACTTCTTGGGCTGTCAAATGAACTATTTGTATGACTAATATTTGAAAGGAATTGGACGAAAGTCTTGTGCACTTGGGCCAGGCTTAATTAAGAACTGTGCAAATATACCTGGACCTGAGACATGGTATATTCTGTGTTTATTATTGGAAGATGGATATTGAGGTATTGATTGGGCATAACTATTTGTGAAATGGGTCTCTTGTGTTTTTATTATTCTTGGGCTTAAAATTGTTTGAACCGGGTCAAGACAAATTTGCCTGTATGGGACGATTGATAACTTTTCTTGAACATGAGTTGCGAGTTGTTGATACGGTTTGACAACGAGGCTTGTTGAGTTATGTGATTTGATGATGTGATTTGGTTTGATAATGAGATTCATTGAGTTATACGGTTTGGTACTCTGGTTTAGACATCTTCACGAAGAATTTTTATGTCACATCTTGAAGTGTTTATTGGAAAATATTGACTACGGGGTTGTTTGGACGGTATCTCTTATTTGGATTTGAAGTGAGATTTTCTGGGCGCGTTTACTTATTTCGTCTTCCTTCTTTCTACCCTTCCGTGAAGATGACTTGTTTTGGCGTTTATTGAGTGTGATAAAGACTTGGCTATTTAGTTACGTTTGTGATTCTTTCTAGTTTAACCCACAAAGTAACTATCACTTCGGTGTCTCACGCAGTTGAGAATATGTCAAGAGGTTTTGTACATTGGGTACACCGTTTCTTCTTCACAAGGATTAGTACAAGTTTAAGTAACAAATCTAGAGAATTTTACTTCATGATCAAGTTTGGCATATCGGGTTTACTTCACCATATGGTCACCATAACAATTGACAGAATTCGTGAATGGTGTGTTTATCAAAGTGTTGATTGGATGATTGATGATGTTGTTGATGTTGGTAATTGAACAGTTGATGAACCGCTGCATGTTCCCCTAAAACAGATATTCACCGAAACCAATGTTGTCATAACACATTCAAGCTGACATTGTTCACGGTTTTGTCTTGATTTTGTAAAATCCCGCGAAAGAATCTATTTCTCGGTTTAAATCATAGACTTGTAAAATCCCGTGACAATGGAAACATCCTGGTAATAGTAAAGTGCATTTCCGGATTTATCTTACGGTTTATTATTGGTTTTGTAAAATCCCGCGAAAGAAACTATTTCTCGGTTTAAACTATAGAATTGTAAAATCCCGTGATGATGGAACCATCCTGGAGAAAAGGAAAGTGTATTTCAAGATCTTATCTGATGCTGGTGCTACGGTTTCTGCTTCAAAGAAGGGATAAAAGGGCGTGCTTCATAATTTGGATGTGTGTTTGGATTTTCGTCATGACAGTTTGGTTATTACTTGGTTTTACGGGGTGATGTGCTTATACCATGGCCGGGATGAAACCATTATTAAAGTTCATTTAAATGTCAAAGAAGGCTAGATTTGAGCAGTTCAGAAGATGTGACAACGGCGTTAATTCAGTATTATTTATTTGAGGTTGAAGTGAAATATCACGGGCGAGTGTACTTAGTATCTGAAGGTATCGGGGATGGTTGGATGAAGATTCTTCATGATCCTTGTTCGATGCTTATTATCAAAAACAAAGACTTGGAAATCTAGTTATTGTTGGGTGTCTTTTACCTTTTCTTTTACCACTTGGGGGAATTGGGCTCATACCACTACAAAATAACTATCACTTTAAGGAGTTACGTTGTAGTGCTCAGTGTCACATTCAATTGTGGATTTTCAAGAGGTGATGTACGTCTATTACTTGATGGTTGGTTGGTTGAAGAGTATAGAGTACTTAGAGATTCAAATGGGCATGAAGTCTCGTCACCACTCTTTGTTACATATGTGCAAGTTTAAGTCACGAGTTCAGGTTAGTTTACTTCAGGGTCAAATTCATCATATTGGGTTATCTCCATCAGCTGTCACTTCAAAGAGCCTACTGAATGATAATGGTGATTACATGTTTTGCCATGAGATGATGAAAAGAGAGAGATTATGACGTATGAACACATCAGTTCATGCCTCATACTCTAAAGAAAAGAAATGTGTACGTTTCAGTGCGCATTATCTTCTGAAGAAGAGAAATCTTCCTATGACGTATGAACACTTCAGTTCATGCCTCGTTCTCTAAAGAAAAGAAAAGTGTACGTGTCAGTGCACTTTATCTTCTGAAGAAGAGAAATCTTCTTATTATGACCATTCTCATCAACATGCTTCATACTTTTTCCATGCGCTTCAGTCATCAAGTGAACCGGGCTATCACTGATTGGTTTCTTATTCCACTTGCTCGATTATAATGAAGATGGCGACATCACGTGCTTATTTTGCGGGAGAGAAGTGTGAATAGAACATTCGGATGATTTTCACTTATTTAATCAAGAATGGCATCTCCGTATGCAATTCTTGAGGGGGAGAAGAAGTGTGAATTTTTTGCATTGTTGATTGATATTTGAGAAAATAAATGGTCATACGGCTCAAAACTCATGTAAGAACCGAGCTTCTTATTATCGGGTCATCTTTACATGGAGTTTTCTTCTATGAGCCGTTGGTTGACATCTTCACACCGGCTGATATGATCATCGACAAAGTGCTTCCGGTTAATGCTTCACGTATACATCAACATGATGATTCCGAACAATCTCTCTATTCTTGTTTGATGTGATTGGTAGTTTGGTGTTACCATCTTGTGTGTTCATTGAGGCCTGATTGCTGATTTTCTTAATGAACATCCTTCTGTTCTTGTTTGATTGGGAGGGATTTTAGCTAAGGGGATATGCAAGATGTAAGTTAATTGGGATGCCTTTTGGTGAGATGCTTTTTTGGTGTGAGTTAAAGATGTTAACTATCTATTCCCCAACTGGACAATCTAGAAGAAGGTCGAGTCTACAGTCGGTTCTACATTTTCTGTTGTATGATTAGAAGACTAAAAGACGAGTTGCATGTGATTATCAAAAGACTTCTTCTTATTTTGGGCACTTATCAAACAGATTGTCAGTTTAAGGGAGAGCACTAATTGGGGGAGTTTGAAATGCCAAATTTAATCCCTAATTAGACTTGCTCACGTTATTCTTCAGCAAGTTGACTCTCACAGATACATCTGAGCTAATGATGTTCTTCTCAAAATATTTCTAGTACACGGACTTACAAAGAGTTGCTGATTCTGAAGTGTCAAAAAACCAGCAAGGCGTAAGGAGACAAGCACCTAAACGCGAGTAAACTTGATGAACGTAATACTTCTAAGAAATTGAAGATATCCCGGGAATACAAATGTTATTACCGCAGAGAAACTCATGGTTTGACTCATGGCGAGTAAACTTGATGAACTTAATTCTTCTAAGTGATTGAAGATATCCCGGGAAAACAAATGTCATGACTGCAGAGAAACTCAAGGTTTTACTCATCAAGGCGTTTAGTGTTAGTATTTCAACTACGTGGGGGAAGTGATGTTAGAGAAAGTTTCTGAAGATAAAAGAGGTACACTAGTCTGTGGTGATTTCGATGGTATCACAATGATCAGGGGAGAGAGAGTGTGTACATTGGGGGCGCTCAGCTGTTTCACTTGAGGGCTTAATCAGTGATTCAGAGATATAATCACTTATTCCGGAGTTGACATCCGCAGAGATTGTCATCCGCAGAGATAACCAGTGACTTGGCCTGCTTCTTCAATGTTATTTGTTATTCCTTCCTTGGGTATTGGTATACTTCGGATACTTGAGCTTCATACACGATCATCAGGGAAGAAAAATGTGAACATTGGGAGGTGTTTTCATTCCCCTCATGATGTGTATTCGGGAGAGCTCTTGGGTATTGGTGTACTTCGGGTTCTTGAGCTTCATACACGATCATCTGGGAAGAAAAATGTGAACATGGGAAGGTGTTTTCATTCCCCTCATGATGTGTATTTGGGAGAGTTCTTGAGCATTATACAAAGAGACTGACTGCATCAATTCAACTACGTGGGGGAAGTGGTCTCTTGACAACCTTTTGGAATGGATTGCGTCAGACTTCAGTGGTTATGAAATTTGAGAAGATTATTTATGAGTGGGATGATACGGTGCTGCTCTTCTATTGGATGATATAACCCCGAACGAAGAATCACGGTGATTATTCTTAAAAGGAGCAGCAAGTTCGATGATAATGGTGTGCTTCTTTGTGCACCTGGCTAAGAGAAGCTTGAAAGAAAGCTTTGAATCTGCTCAGCTAAAGGATTTTCGGTTTGGGGGGAAGCTGCCAAAGTCTCTCTTTCTCAAAGGCTCATGTTCTATCTTCTATTCTGGAGCCCTGGAAGCTTTGGTGGTGAATGTTTAAGGGATGATGACTTCTATCTTCTACAACGGGGCTGCTCGATATCCTTATCTCGGTACTCGTATCATCATCTTCTTTAACTATATCATCTATTCTATCCTTGTAAATATTTATTCGAAAAACAAAATACAAAAATATAAAACCAACAAAAAGAAAATAGAAAAATATAAAACCTTCAAAAACCATAAAAATCAAAAATTTCAAAAATACCAAAAATATGTTTTTCTCAAGACATGTCTTCTGGTATCGATAACATCTACGGTCTTAGAAATGTCATTCAATAATGGCACGGGACCATAGATGAAGTTCGAGCAGGAGGTGTAAATATTCGTTTTTAAACATGTCTCAAACAATGGCTTACAGTTATTTCAGACTGTAACCCGGGCTTCAAATAATGGCTTACAGTTATTTCAGACTGTAACCCGGGCTTCAAATGATGGCTTGCTATCATTTCAGATAGCAACCCGCTCTTAAAAGGAAGGAAAGTGCTACGCTTAAACGTTTTTCACAAATATCGTGCACTTATCCTAAAACACTTTGAGGAAAGTATGTCGAAGGACTGCTGTTCCTACACAAATATTTTTCCGTCTAAAATTCTTCAGAAAAATATTTGTTGTTTTCCAAAAATGGTGGTAGAATGAGTTGCTTTAACAACAATCAGTTTCAGAGTTTTTATTAAATCTGCAAACTCAATCAATGACTTCAGCACTTTTAAACTTTTCACAAATTGAGTCATTGATTGAGGGGGATAATGTTTTAAAATCTATATCATCTAACGGGCTTTCTTAATTATCCTAATATGCTTAATTAAAAATGATGTTAACCTATGTTGAAGGACTAGGTGCCTAGGATATGATTGCTAGGATTAGATGATTAGAGTTTGATGTACAAATTATTCCCATACATTTATATGATCTGATTGATATGTTACATTGACTTTTATTAGTCGATTGCTGTTTGGGTGATGTCGACCACCATATATCTGTGTGTGTTCACTAACGTATGCAGGTATATTGGTATATAATAATGTTCCCGATCCGGATCCCACAATTGAAGATGATTGGATGCCGAAAAGAAAGGGTAACTATATCTTGGGTTGACAAATGAAGAAACGGAGCTTAACTGGACTTCTATGGAGAGTTGGCATAAATGCAACGTAAGAGGTCTCACTGCATTAGCAGATGGTTTTCTTCTAAGTGATTGAAGAAACGGAGCTTAATTTGACCTCAGTTGGCATTCAAAATGCAACGTAAGAAGAAGTCTCACTGCATCGGCAGACGGTTTTCTTCCAAGCCCTACAGCAACAACGGAAGCTTCTCAACCACCTAATGTATCTTTGGGCAGGACAAGTAGTGAATGATACCATTTTTCTAAAACTTTGAATAATATTGTTTTTGAAAATGGAAAAATATTGTTTTGAAAATAAATTGGACTAAATTTTGAAAATCACCGGACTTCATTTTATCAAAACATAAGTCACTCAATCATTGACTTATGTCATGGATTGAGGGGGAGTGTGATTTAAAATAAAATATTTTCAAACAATATTTCATCAGAAGTCCACTTGTACGAAATTATGTGGTGATCTAAAGATTTAATGTTATGTCATGGTATGATTTTCTTTAAAACTCAAAGATCTGTCAAAATAAAATTTTTTCTGTTCTTGTTTGATTGTGAAATTGTTTTATTTTACTTAAAGGTCTCTTAAAACAAATCATACCTGACACTAACAATCTTTAATGTTTAAATCTGTTCCTATCTGTCATCTTTCAGAATTAAATCTTGCCACGTCTTTCCCCTAAAATTTTCTAAATAATTTAAATCTTTTGGGATTACAAATCTCAAATGGTTTGAAAATTTTGATCGCGGGAGAGATCGTGATTTAAATCTCAAATCTGTTTTAATGGAATTGGTTTTAGTCCTTCAAAGGCACTCCTGCCTCCATGTGCCAAACGATTTCAAATACACAATGCACATGTTGAGGAGGAGGATTTATCCAAAAACCAGATGAGTATTTAAACAAGGCCACATTTTCTCCCATGTTTTCTAAACCTAATTAAATCACTTGGGATCCAAAATCTCAAAGGATTTGATATTTTTGATCGGGGGAGAATTTGTGATTTAACAATGAAATTTGATAAAAGTTGATCGTTTTGATTCAGTTGTGCAGGCTGCTCTCTCATATGTGCTAAACGCTTTCGAATCTCGAAGCACATATTGAGGGGGAGCAAAACCATCGAGGTACAAAAGTTTTTTAAAAGAGATTATAAAGTACCTTGATTGTGTTTTCAAATGGTCTTCTTAATGGATTTTGTGATTGTGGATGTGCTTCAAAAGAACTCTTGCCTTTATGTGATAAAATGTTTTAAAATATCCTATGCACATATTGAGGGGGAGAATTTTAAAACATTTTATCACATAGAGGCAAGAGTTATTTTGAAGCACATCCACAATCACAAAATCTGTTAAGAAGACCATTTGAAAATCAATTCAGATACTTGATTTATCCAAAAATGGTGGTAGAATGAGTTGCTTTAACAACAATCAGTTTCAGAGTTTTTATTAAATCTGCAAACTCAATCAATGACTTCAGCACTTTTAAACTTTTCACAAATTGAGTCATTGATTGAGGGGGATAATGTTTTAAAATCTATATCATCTAACGGGCTTTCTTAATTAAGCATATTAGGATAATTAAGAAAGCCCGTTAGATGATATAGATTTTAAAACATTATCCCCCTCAATCAATGACTCAATTTGATTAAGAAGAAGTGTGATCAAATGGCTTTTTCGTATGAAAATTGTGATCAAAGAAAATATTTCAAAGTCCTCTTGCCTCCATGTGCCAAACAATTTCTAAATCACACGCACATGTTGAGGGGGAGGTTTTCTAAATGATCAAAACTATTAAGGTACAAAATGCTTTGATCTCATATCAAAAGTACCTTGATTGTTTTTCCAAATGATTTTTCAATTGGTTTCATAAAGGAAAGAACAATACCAAAAGACCGACCAATTTACTTTATGCATGGAGTTATAAGGATGGTTAGGTTAGGTATTCGTTCCCACGATCCGCCAGAACCGGAGGGATCTACCCAGGGACAATCCACTAGATAGTGTAGAGTCCTTAGGTATATTGAAAAAAGGAGAAAAGTGAGGAATGGGAAAAGTGCAGACTGAGACTGAGCTAGTACTGGAATAAACCCAACAAGGTTCTAGTTATGAAGTCTCGGTAAGCACTAAAGGGGTTGAAGAATGAAAAAGAAATGAATGATAAAAGGGTGAAAAGAAATAGCCCTCCATCAATTCAACCTTAGGGCAGAAACCGGGTTCAATTCATATGCTACTGGTGGTTACTAAGGTAACACTGGTATTGAAGACAAGACATCATGGACCCAGTGATGCACTGCACTAAACTTCCCAAACCACTCAAGTTCCTCTTAAAAGGGCTTGTTTCATTCTCACGGGGAACCTACATAATCTATCGACTTTCTCTTAGAGATTGTTGATATTGAAGAAGGAGACCCTCTCCTTAGTCTCCGGCACAGGAACCAAATGAGCACAATTGAGTCTAGAGCCAAGAGATCATCCACAATATCTCGTTAGGACACTATATTAATGAAGACTTGCTGTTTCACACAATGTGGAAAGTAAGATTATATATTAAGAGTCCTACGCATTATCCTTGTGGTATTGCCAGAACATCTGAGTGATATGTAAAGTATTCACAATGAAGATGGAAATCCTTCTAGAGCCAACATCAAACAAGCTCTTGGTGGGTGACATGTGAGATCTTTTCAAAAGATCAAACTTGTGACAACTGGATAGAAACGATGGGGCGATTCACTCGTGAATCAACCTTCGTCCAGGAATGGAATTGACGAATACTTTTGGAAAAACCGTTCGATGTGCAAACCTTCTTTTCTCTAGCACGTCGAATGTGTACTTATGTTTTCAAATTCAAAAAGTATCTCTGATTGAAAAAAACTTTTAAAAAACCGTTCGATGTGCGAATCTCTTCTTTTCGCTAGCACGTCGAATGTGTACTCATTCTCTAATACAAAAAGTATTTTGTTTGAAAATTGATCTTTTTCATAAAACCTTCGTCGTATTGCAAAACTCTTTCTTCAAGCAATACGCGATTGTTTTTCAAATCATTTTTCATCAATCAGTGAATCTCAATTCGCTGATTCACTCACTCCGTGTTGTCTTCTTTGAGACGTTCCGGTTTGAGAACAGCTAGAACAGCTGCGAAACCCTGTCAAGGAGATTCTTAGGAATCCTACCTGATCACAGGCAGTACTTGTACTGATCAACGGGGAACCGTGGGCCGTGTACCTCAATTCAACGAAAGTGATCAAAGACACTTTCGTGCGCTTTATTGCTAACTGTCGTATGCAGGTACACCCCGACGATTGCAGCTGATCAGAATTGAGGAGTCAATCCAAAGCCGCATGTTCACAGCAACCACACTTAATTGAAGAAATCATGACTGGTGCATATCTACATAACCTGGTTCTGATATTTTTATACTATGCTTCTGCTACGCTGCTGCAAATATCATGAACCAGTAAGGCTTCCGCTACTCTGATGGAAAGATGTCATGATTCAAAAGTGTGAGCATGTCGGTCCAAAAGTCACAACTTCACATGATGGCAACACAATAAAGGGTGATCCAGAGATTTACTGTGGCTGATGATCTCAAAGAAAGCTCGAAGATCATCAAAGATGTGGATCAGTTAAAGGCCTCCACTAAAAGTACAAAATATGCGGACTATGAAGAGTCATTGCTAATGCACAAAGATTGCGGAAATGAAGAATTCAAGTCTACGAGCTCAAGAACGAAGTCAAAGATAGAATGCTAGGAAGCAAAATGTATTTCATGGGGTGACCTCCCTTAGGGGGAGATTGTTAGGAATTGGAAATTCCATGTTAAAGAGTCGGTCACCCCGATAATGGTCTAGCATATGTTAGCTCGTAGATTTGTCATTGGTTACGTTATTTATTGTTTTATTAGTTAGTTATTAGTCTAGTTTAGCATAGTGCAACACCGTGGAGGAAGGACGGGTCTTTACCCACTGTATCCTTGATCCACAGGCCGTTTGGAGGTCGTGTATTTGTAAGTATAAATACCCCTTCCATCCATGGAAGGGGTGGTGCTTCTCATTCAATCTAATATTCCATACTTTGTGTAAACCTCTAGCAAGAATACCCTCTCTCTCTACTAACTCTCTAACTATGGCAAACATGTATTTTGATCATCCAAGACCACCCGAATCATCAAACACAATAAAATAACGATCCTACACCCCCACACTAGGGTGGTAGAAAGTAGAAAGAATTCAGAAATATGGATGAAAACCCATATGGAGTGCTACTGTTTTTGATTCCTGAGTCGCTAGCTTGACTCGATCCCCGCATTCATTGGTTCATGGGGAAAGTTTGTAGATCTGGGACAACCACAGGAGGAATGTCCTCTCCAAAGTAGTGCTTCAATCGATGACCATTTACTTTAAAATTTGGACCATCAGGTTGAGATAACTCAATGGTACCATAAGGATAAACCTTAGCAATAGTAAATGGACCAGACCAACGGGACTTGAGCTTTCCCGAGAAAATCTTCAATCTTGAATTGAAAAGAAGGACTCGATCACCAATGTTGAAAACGCGGTTCTTGATTTTAGAGTCATGAATCTTCTTTGTCTTTTGTTTGTAGATCAAAGAGTTCTCGTATGCTTGATCACGAAGTTCATTTAATTCATTCATTTGAACTTTTCTATGATCACCAGCTGTCTGAATATCGAAGTTTGCATGTTTTAAGGCCCAGTATGCTTTGTGCTCAAGCTCAATCGGCAGATGACATGCCTTTCCGTACACTAGCTTGTATGGAGTACACTCGATGGGTGTTTTGTAAGCTGTACGGAAGGCCCAGAGTGCGTCATCTAGTTTATCCGACCAGGATGCACGATTTTCGCCTACTGTCCTTTCCAAAATTCTTTTAATACCACGGTTGGAAACTTCCACTTGCCCACTTGTTTGTGGGTGGTATGCAGTCGAGAGACGGTGGGTTACACCATACTTTTGCATGACACGATCAAATTGGTCATTGCAGAAATGTGTACCACGATCACTGATTATAGCTCGTGGAGTTCCAAACCTAGCAAAAAGAGATTTTAAGAATTTTACAACAACTCGGGCATCATTGGTAGGTAAAGCTTTCGCTTCAACCCATTTTGACAAATAGTCAACAGCCACAAGTATGTATTTGTTTCCTCCAGAAGATGGAAATGGCCCCATAAAGTCAATGCCCCAGATGTCAAAGATCTCACAAACTTGAATGGCGTTTTGCGGCATTTCATTTCTTTGAGAGATATTTCCGTGATGTTGACAAGCGTCACATGCTTTGACAAAATCGTGGGCATCCTTGTAAATCATGGGCCAATAGAATCCGGAATCAAACACCTTCTTGGCGGTGTAGTTGGGGCTATGATGTCCCCCAGTAGGTCCAGAATGGCAAGCCTTGAGAATGTCATTGGCTTCCTGACCATACACACATCGCCGGATGACTTGATCCGCGCAAATTTTGAATAAGTAGGGGTCGTCCCAGAAGTAATGTTTAACATCTTTGAAGAATTTGTTCTTCTGTTGGGTCGACATCCCTTTCACTATGAAGTTACCTGCATGGTAATTTGCAAAGTCAACAAACCATGGGGTAGTAGAGTTTCCACGAAAAGAAACCGCATTGAGTGTCTCGAGAGGAAATGTTTCATTTATTTCCTTTTTCTCGAAAACATATTGGTGAGGGTTCTCTAATCGGGACAGATGATCAGCAGCCAGGTTCTCAGTTCCTTTTTTATCACGTATAATGATATCAAATTCCTGGAGGAGGAGAACGCAACGGAGCAATCTCGGCTTTGCATCTTGTTTTGCAAAGAGATATTTGAGAGCCGAGTGATCCGTATACACCACACATTTGGTCAAGATTAAGTATGACCGAAACTTCTCAAACGCATACACCACGGCTAGTAGCTCTTTTTCTGTGGTGGTATAATGGGTTTGAGCTTCTGTCATAGTTTTACTTGCGTAGTGAATAGGCTGAAAATGCTTGGATCTACGTTGCCCTAAGACTGCACCGATAGCAAAATCACTTGCATCGCACATGAGCTCAAAAGGCAAGTCCTAGTCGGGAGCAACGAGAATGGGTGCTTCAGTAAGCTTTTTCTTTAATGTTTCAAAAGCTTCGATGCACTCAGGTGAGAAGATAAAAGGAGCATCTTTTTCAAGAAGATGAGTCATAGGCCGGGCGATTTTAGAAAAATCTTGTATGAATCTGCGATAGAAACCGGCATGACCTAAAAAACTCCTAATACCTTTGATGGTAGTAGGATGAGGCAATTTAGCAATAACATCGACTTTTGCTCTATCGACCTCAATCCCATTTTTGGAAATCTTATGGCCAAGGACTATGCCTTCTTTGACCATAAAGTGGCTTTTCTCCCAATTTAGACAAAGATTGGTGTCTTCACACCGTTTTAGCATTTTATCTAGATGAGATAGACATGTTTGAAACGATTCCCCAATAACCGAGAAGTCATCCATAAACACCTCCATTGTTTCCCCGATCATGTCGTGGAATATGGCCATCATACATCGTTGGAACGTGCCAGGAGCATTACATAAGCCAAAAGGCATACGTTTGTAGGCAAAAGTTCCGTATGGGCAGGTGAATGTGGTCTTTTCTTGATCCTGTGGATCAATGGGAATCTGAAAATAACCCGAGAAACCATCAAGGAAACAATAGTATTCGTTCCCTGCTAATCTCTCAAGCATTTGGTCCATGAAGGGTAGAGGAAAATGGTCTTTACGGGTAGCGTCATTCAACTTACGATAGTCAATGCAAACACGCCATCCCGTTACCAGCCGAGTTGGAATTAACTCGTTTTCTTCATTTGTGACAACAGTAATGCCACCCTTTTTAGGAACACAGTGAATTGGGCTAACCCAGGGACTATCAGAGATCGGGTAAATTAATCCTGCATCAAGAAGTTTGATAACTTCCTGTTTGATAACATCGTGGATTTTTGGATTTACTCTTCTCTGATGTTGAACTGCTGGTTTGAAGTCATCCTCCATCAAGATTTTGTGAGTACAAAACTCAGGGTTGATACCCTTAATGTCGGAGAGTTTCCAAGCAATTGCTTGCTTGTGTGACTTCAAGACCTTTATGAGAGCAGTCTTTTCATCTTTACTCAAATCTCGAGCAATAATGACGGGTAATTTATCATCACCCTCAAGAAATGCATACTCGAGATGAGGTGGTAAGTCCTTAAGTTCGACTTCAGGAAATTCTTCAGTTTTCTCAACTGACTTGACTTCCTTGTTATGAAGCTCGACGGGAGGGAGTGATGATGGATCATCATTAAGCAACTTCTCAATGAGAAGTATGTCCCCCTCGATGTCGATGGGAGCATGATCAATTTCCCATGGAACAGAATCACTAGACAAGTAGGCTTCAATCTCTTCCAAGATGAAGTCACTTTCCTCAAATGGAGTGAGAGAAGGAGTAGAATTGGCGATGATGGGTTGAGATGAATGAGTGAGATTATCACTCGAAGAATTATGATCATAACCAAGAACTTCTTGAGAGTACTCTTCAGAAGCAACATCAATGATATCTATTCGGTTAACCGGCTCAGAATCATAGTTTGCGGAGTACCTTGAAGTTTGATCAAGGTTAAAGGTGACAGCTTCATTACCAACACGTAATGTGATTTCTTGCTCAAATACATCAATGAGAGCACGGCCCGTTCTCAGGAATCCACGTCCAACAATGAGAGGAACCCGTGGATCAGCATCGAAATCTACAACCACAAAGTCAGCTGGAAAATGGAACTTTCCTACTTTCACAAATACGTCCTCGGCAATTCCAAGTGGACGGGATATTGTACGATCTGCAAGCTCGAGAGTCATGCATGTAGGAGTAAGGTCCGGAAGAGAAAGTTTCTTCCATACTGAATGAGGCATCAGGTTTATGCTTGCACCAAGATCGGCTAAGGCAAAGCATTCAACCATTCCTGGAAATACACAAGGTAAGAGAAATTTTCCAGGATCTCCAAGCTTCTCGGGAAGCTTCTTCAAGATAACTGCAGAGCAGTTCTCGTTCAGAGGAGTTTTAGCCATTTCAAACAGCTTTTCCTTGTTGCTTAACATGTGTTTGAGAGTTGATGCAAACTTGGGCATCAGCATGATAGCATCCGCAAAGCTTATGTCAAAATGTAGTTCTTGGAAAATTTGAAAAAATTTGTCCATTTGATGACTGGCTTTTTCGCGGAGCTTTTGCTCATTCAAACGTGATGGGTAAGGAATAGAAGATTTGGATTTGGGGTTTTCAACGGGAGCTGCAGGAGGTTCAAAAACAACTCCTGGATTAGATTTGGGTTTCGGGACAACTTGAGGATGGACATTGTTGGTACCTCCGTTATTAGTAGGAAGTTCCTTGTCCTTTGTTGCCTCAGGTTCACTTTCCACTACCTTCGGGAGAGAAGAAGAAGAGGTAGTAGGAATAGCGGGTCCATTGTATGAAACACCACTTCTGGTTGTGATCGCCTTTGCATCGCCCCTCGGGTTAGCGATCGTGTTTCTCGGAAGTTTTCCTGAGCCCGAGGGTTGATCATTTAAAGACTTCTTAAGATCAGCGATCTGACTGACCAACAACCTGTTCATTTCATCTTGGGATTTCATAAATTTCTTCAATAACTCATCAGATGATGGTACTGGAGGCTGTGGAGGGAAATTTTGAGGTCGTATGTTTTGATTATGACCTTGTTGTTGAAAATTCCCTTGAAATTGATTCCCTCGATCGAAATTGTTTTGATTAAGGTTTCCTTGATGTTGGAAACCTTGATTGGGTCCGGGATAGAAATTACCTTGGTTTTGATAACCTTGGTTCATTCTAGGCTGGTTTTGATTCCGGTTTTGTATGTTAGGATTCTGGCTAAAACCGGGTGGTCCCTGATAAGTGTTAGCACGGTAGTTTGGTTCATTTTGAGGACGGTATTGATTAACTCCCTGATTTGAAGTACCGGCTATAGCATTGGCTTCAAATGGACTACCATCGGTGGCAGTACAGTTGTAGTATGCATGAGGGCCACCACAAGTAACACAAACTTCGACTTTCTTCACTTCACCATGTGATGGTGTCTGTGTGAAAGTGACTTTCTTTTGGTTAGCAAGAACCAAAGCCTGAACAATATCTGTGAGTTTGTCAATCTTAGCATCGGTGCTAGATGTACTCACGGGAGATGAAGTAGAAGGTCCTGCATTCGACTGAGACTGATATGTCTTTGTTCGGAAAGGCCGGACCTGGGACTTGTTTTCAATGATTTTTAAGGCTTCTTTTGTGGTCTTGCTCAGGAAATTACCTCCCGCGGAGGCATTTAAAGAGTCTTGGTTAGTCTGGTTATGACCATTGTAGAAAGTATCCATTTGCATTAATTCGGTAAAACCATGATGTGGACACTTTCGGAGCAACTCTTTGTAACGATCCCATGCCTCCCCGAATGATTCATCAAATCTTTGAGAAAATTTCATTATCTCATTCTTAAGACTTGTAGTTCGGGATGGAGGATAGAATTCGTTAACAAACTTAGTGACTAGATCCTCCCATGTCTCAATGGAACGAGGGAGTTGTTTCTCAAGCCAATTCCGGGCTTGTCCCTCTAGAGAAAATGGGAACAGAAGAAGCTTAATTGCTTCATGTGGGACATTCTTGTATTTGATGGTAGATGCAATCTTGTTAAACCATCGAATATGTGCATGAGGATCATCCCGCTCAAAACCATAAAATTGGCTTTGAGTTACAAGATTAAGCAACCCGGTTTTGAGCTCGAAGGTATCAGCCACGATGGCTGGGACAATAATGGCATCTCCGTAACCCTCGATGGGTGCTTGGAGAAGCTCATTCATCGGTTTGTCTTCTGCCATTACGACAGGGGGTGGTGATGCTAGACGTTCCTCAGTCACGGCTGAAGGAGCAGAACGTCCTCTACGTCTACGAGGAATATTTGCAAGTTCTGAAAGTGGACTTGTAGAGCTGGAAGAACGAGTGCGCATGCACTAAGTAAAAATCAGTTTTCAAAACAAATGCGAGGCAAAACGACAAGTGAACTTAAACCAATAATCACAAATGAAATGGCTTCTTTGAAAAAGGTACACCAAATCACAAGGACACAAAGGCAAGTTTTAAATCTGTTGTTCGGGAACTTATTAATGTTCACACCCCCAGTTGGTAGGTGTACTGCCTTGGTTTGCGGTGGTTGATTTTTATGTATTTATTAAGTACCACTGAAAAGACGTAGGTATGGATATGTGCTGAGGGTTTAAAAACTTTTGGACAATATTTTTGGTATCGTCTCGTTTAACCAAATCGTATCTCTTTAAGAATCACCTTAAAGGAAACACAAGCTAGAAAACGTTACGATTGTTTTGTTGTTTTATATTTTGTTTGGTGTTGTTAACACTTTAGGAAAAGTGTTAATGAACTTTTTGAGTTTGATTAACTTTACAAAAAATCTGTTTACAAAAAGTGGTATATGTGCAAGAATGGATCTGGAAATGCTTAGAACACGCTTACAGCCTCCCCGGCAGCGGCGCCAAAATTTGATTGGTTCCCAAACAGTCAAGTTTATCACACAAGCTAACCACTTGTGAATGGTCAACCGTAATAAACTTCAGACAGCTCAGAAGCAAATGCAATTAAGATCTGGAGAGTATAGTGTTTCCACAGGTCGTTAAGTCCCACGGAGGATGAATGGTGTTTGAACAATTTCGATGTCGAATGATCACTAAGGATAATGATCAGTAAGGATTTTGGAATATTTATACCTAAAGAAAAAGTTTTGTAAATTACAGGGGCTTAAATGCAAATTAAAGAAAATTAAAAAGCTAAAATATATTAAATAAACGCTATCACTATTTTTAAAATGATGTTTTTCTATGATTTATAAAACAAAATAACTTAAATAAACTATTTTAACTAAAACGTAAACCTAAATTATCTAAAAACGTGACTTAAAATGAAAACGTGCGTTATGTATAAAAATTACGCGAGTGCGCAAGCAAAAACGTAAAATTTGTAGACTAAAAGTCCTATGAGTGTAAAAACAATTTTCTTACTTACTATATGACAAAAGAAAATTTTAGAAAAAAGAATTATATTTTTTTAACTTTTATATTTTTTATTATGAATTAATTACTATTTTAGACTAATTAAATGATTAAAAATACTAAAACTATTAAGAAAAATCTGAAACTTTTTTGTAAAATACTTAATAACAATACAAGGCTAGGAAAAATGCAAAAGTTGTAAAAGCTAGTTTGAATAAGCTAAAAATAAGCTAAAAAGCTCGAATAAGCTTTAAAAGACAAAAAGGGGTTAAGTATTAAAACGTGCAAACCATAACCAGTCAAAGACCCAAGGGCAGTTGGTATGGTGTGTGTGTGGTGAGCTGGGTGGCCAGGGTTCGAATCCCAGCAATGTCTTTTTGCTTTTTATTTTCTTTTTGGACTTTTTCTTTTACAAACTTATTAAGTACACTTAGATAAGCAAATTTTATAACTACAACTTTTTACAAAAACAACTAATAAGCTCAGTTTGAGCTTATTTTTACTTAACAGTGAGCAAATAATAAGAATAAGCACAAGCTTAAGCCAAATGGCTAATAAGCTAACCAATGAGCAAAAGGTGACTGAGAATAAGCTAAACACTGATAATAAGCTAAAATTAAAACTGAATAAGCACAATTACTAGAAATAAGCACTGAATAAACTACAAATAAGCACTTAGCTAAACTGTTAAACAGGACACTTTATGGTTTTCTAGGTACTTTTAAGCTAATTTTTAAGCACTTAGATAAGCTAAGAAATGAAAACAAACATTGGAACTATTAAGTATACCAGATAAGCTATCCAAAAAGCTAAAGTTCTCACTGTGGGATCCACTAGAGAGCTTATGAAGAGCTTGAGAAAAAACTGGAAAACCACTGAGTTATGACTCAGTGTATACT